>CM036755.1:5960493-5965493 GCA_020796225.1 Arion vulgaris
TCTCACATTCCTCAATCTCTCTCACTCCCAAGTGGTTACCGGGGCCCAAATTTGGGGTGTAAAGAATAGAACCACTGTTACCTGCCATGCATATCGTAAGAGGCGTCTAAGGATGTTCGGCTGAAATCGGATGCATGTGTCTTAAACGTGTAGAATTCTATGCATTTAGGGGCCTACCAAACCAATGTGCAACGTATACACGTTCTTGGCAAAGATCAAACATATCACAAAGAGTGATTAAAATTGGTCGTAAAGAACGAACGCAAAGAAGAAGAAGAAGAAGAAGAATCTATCTCACAGTATCAAAACAAGAAAGTTAATTTTTGTCTCATCCTATTTACCAACTTTTAACCTTGTTGTTTTGTTTATTATTCTAACATTATTTTTACTTTGATTAAATCCTGCATTTGTTTTCTTATTTCCTGCATCCTTATATTCCAGAGTTTCATTATAATGAGGAGCTTTCAAACCTTTGCATTGGATTGTCAATCGATCGTTCCCTTGTGAAGCTGGTACATCTCAAAACATTGTGATGTGTGTGTGTTTGTGTGTCATGTGTGTTAAGAACATCCGGCTTGACCGAAACACACATTCAAAATCCAGCAAAAAGGCAAGGTAAAGCTGCAGCAGATATGGAATTAAATTTAATGAAATTGCTGTCGTGATTAAGCGGCACCACTGCGTCCTGCGGCTCGTTAACTCATTATACTACCATGAGTATACCAACATTTGTTTTATGATACTATAATTTTCTTTGTGGCGCAGAGGATAGGTGCTCGCTTCTCAGTCCAAAGGTACGCCCGAGTGGTTGCCGGGGCCCAAATTTGGGACGTAAAGAATAGAGCCACTGTTACCTGCCACGCATGTCATAAGAGGCGACTAAGGAGGTTTGGTTGAAATCGGATGCATGTGTCCGCTAGGGAAAGCTAACCCGAAACAAATGCTTGCAGAAAACGGATGCACCAGGCCGTAAGGCGCATAACATGGTGCAACGACCCTCACAATGCGGAATGGGATAACGGATTCTACGGTTGCCAATCTGCCTCTGAGATTTAGCCACGCGGTAAGAATGTCAGACCCATCATCACGAGGGTGGCCAAAACTTACTGCAGGAAGAGGTCGGCACAAACGAGGAAGCAGAAATCATAGGAATTATATCCTACTGAACTGCCCCAGTATGCAGACTTGAGAAGAAAGAAGTGGCCACTTACACTAGTGTCCAAGACAAACTGTATGGCGTGGCTGATAATCTGAGGCAGACGGCTGCCTTTATTAGAGAATCCGAAATCCCAATCTAGTGAGAACGCAGAAGAAGAAGAATTCCAAAGGTACTCGGGTCGTTCTATCGTGAAACGAGGGGGATGTTTTTCTAGAGATCCCTGATCTCAATGTAGGTGAGAGTTCCTAATCCTACCAGAGATGGACGATAAAACGTAGGTCCGTGTTTAAGTGGAGAATGTAAAAGAGCTCTATCCAATTCAAAATCGAGAAGAAAAAGCTGGAGAGTCGCTGTTCTGGCAAAATTCATAATAAAAATTTAAAAAATAAAAATTAATCGTACAAAATATTTTCTTGTGTACGAAGGGAATCGGGGCACACATGGTTACTCACCGAAGTGCAATGATGATGGTTCTATCAATAAATCAATCAATCAATAAATCATTTACTCAATCAATCATTCAGTCATACTATTATAAGCAATGTTTTAAAAAAAACATGAAAGATTCAGTTTGAAGAGAAACAACATGGTCCATGTTAAAAACTGTTATAGTGACTTAAGGTGGGATTGGCGTCCGTTGTACCCTAATAGTAATTGTTGTAAATCGAAAGCGGTGATGACAACAGCCTCATACGTGTCCTGCAGCACCTCTGATGTGTGCGCAGGTCTGCAGTTCTCTGAAATTGTAGCTTGCGCTATATATGGATTAAAGTGAGGAAAAATTGCGCTATTCGGCAACCTCACTCTCTCGTCCAGGACTATATGTATCCAGGGGCAAGACAAGTCGAGACGACTGAAGATAGTACCAAAATGCCGTGGATGACTAAGGATTTCTACGTGCCTTGCCTTGCTCTATACGATCTACACCGCTCTGATGTGAACCGCATTTCTAACCGTTGAGTCAGCTAGTGACCTCTTTCTCGAAAACAGCCGGATCCATCTTACCTATGGTGTGAGACTCATCGGCTACCCTCACCTGGATTTACCACCAATAAGGTGGCGTAACGTTTGTAGTCGCTGTGCATTCTACAGCTGGTCTACAGACAAGACTTTTGTGTTGTATTCCGGCTACAATGTTTCTTTCTTCCGTCCAATCCTTCACAGTCAGCGCAGTGACCACAGAAAACCTACTATAGTGACTGATGGTTGGATTGGCGTTCGTTGTGCCCTACTATAGTGGCCAATGGTATGCATTGAGTTAAACTTCTATTTACGATTTCTATCACATATCACTTCCTTACATACTTTATCCTTTCCGCTCCTAGTGAAGCATAGGGCTTCAACAGTTGTTCTCCACTCTTCCCTTTCCCTGACCATTTTCTTTATAACTTCCTAGGACAGTAGAGAATCTTTTAGTTCCGCAAGAAGACTCCGTCTTTAGGTCCGTTTAGGACATCCACTTTTCCGTTTTCCTTGCGGGTTCCACTTCTTCTTCTTTGCGTTCGTTCTTTACGACCAATTTTAATCACTATTTGTGATATGTTTGATCTTTGCCAAGAACGTGTATACGTTGCACATTGGTTTGTAGGTCCCTAAACGCATAGACTTCTACACGTTTAGGACATGTGCATCCGATTTCAGCTAAACCTCCTAGTCGCCTCTTACGACATGCGTGGCAGGTAAGAGTGGTTCTATTCTTTACATCGCAAATTTTGATCCCGGTAACCACTCGGCCGGCGGGTTCCACTCAAGTGCTTTTCTAGTGACACTCGATGGTGAATTCAACAAGGTGTGCTCGACCCATCGTCATTCTCTCCTCCTTTCTAATTGAACTGATAATAAAACAAAGATTAGAATACTAAGAGCATTCGTATTACTACTGGTAACGTATGGATGTGTAGCATGGACATTTTTTTGTTTTCCAGAAGCACTTGAGCTGATAGCTATTCGGCTCGGTGTCATGGACATCGTAACCTTCGGTTCGGTGCCACGAACACCGTAAATCTGGGGAACCTGTAGCTTTTCCTGCCAGTCCGCGGAGTTGAACCCGCACATACAGAGGACTTGTCACCCGTAGTCCAACGAGCTACGAACACGCTGGGCACGCGGGCAAAGCATGGACACTTAACAAGGTAGTACAAAAATATATATTTGCTTTTGAATATAAGTGTTACAGAAGAGTCATCTGTATATCATGGACAAATAGATCTATCTAGAAAGAACACAAAATCAAAGAAAACTGGCTGATATTACAAATAAGAAAGAGAAAATTGAAGTATTTTAGACATATACAGAGACATCAAGTGTTGAAGAAGGACATCGCCCGAGTGGTTACCTGGGCCCAAATTTGGGGTGTAAAGAATAGAACCACTGTTACCTGCCATGCATGTCGTAAGAGGCGACTAAGGAAGTTTGGGTGAAATCGGATGCATGTGTCCTAAACGTGTAGAAGTCTATGCGTTTAGGGGCCTACCAAACTAATGTGCAACGTATACACGTTCTTGGCAAAGATCAAACATATCACAAAGAGTGATTAAAATTGGTTGTAAAGAACGAACGTAAAGAAGAAGAAGAAGGACATTATAGAAGACACCACCCAGACGAAGCGGACAGAGGAAGTCCCCGAAGAAGATGGAATCAGAATGTAACTGATGGTTTGAGCAAGATCGTCGTACTCGCCAAGCCTCAGGAACACAGGTCGCTGGTGCCTATTTTGAATGACAAGCTATTTGATAATGATGATCTGTGGACATAATTTCATGCACCGAATACATCGAAAAACAAATGCAGTGGTTTGGACATTTAATGAGAATGAAATGCAACCAACCACCAATAACAGCATACAATAAAAAGAGATCGGGTACTAGAGCTAAGGGAAGACCAAGAAAAAGATGGATAGACAATATCAAGACCACACTACATAAACACGGATACAACACAACAAGGGCGACTCATCTAGCCTTAGAACGCAAATTAAAGCTCCCATCCCTACGCTTAACGGCAAGAGTGGACAACCAACTACATCTTCCACCTGGGAATAGACAATAGACTTTTAAAAATCTTGATAAACTTCTTATTAATTTCTTTCACTGCCTCTTTTTTCTTCCTTATCAGTCGCTGTTTTATTGCCTCCTTGTTTCTCCCTTATCAGTCGCTGTTTTATTGCCTCCTTGTTTCTCCCTTATCAGTCGCTGTTTTATTGCCTCCTTGTTTCTCCTTAACAGTGGCTATTTTACTGCATCTCCCCCTTATCAGTTGCTGTAGAAAGTAAGAATATCGATTACATAATTATATGACTGTATTTTGACTTTAATTCCATCCCAGGAGGTAAGGAAGACTAATCCTTGCTTCCGTTATCAGACAGTTCCATTAAATGTTTTTTGTTTCATTTGCCGCCTGGAGGCTAGAAGACAGACAGAAGCCGTATGTTCTACCAATTGTCAGTTGAGATTAGAATGAGAGTTATATAGTTCTACATAGAACCAATACTGACATACGGATGCGAGTCATGGACAATAAACAAACAGATCGAAAAGTCTCTGAAGGCCACAAATATGTCGTTTTACAGAAGAATGATGAGAGTTCCATGGACTGCTAAAATGACTAATGTGGAAATGTTGAATGACTTCAAGACACAGAGAAAGCTTATCATCAATATAAGAAAGAATCAGTCATCATTTTTCGGGCATGTGATCTTCTTCTTCTTCTTCTTTGCGTTCGTTCTTTACGACCAATTTTAATCACTTTTTGTGATATGTTTGATCTTTGCCAAGAACGTGTATACGTTGCACATTGGTTTGTAGGCTCCTAAACGCATAGACTTCTACACGTTTAGGACACA
>CM036755.1:5970493-5992993 GCA_020796225.1 Arion vulgaris
TCCTTATATTTCATCTACATTTTCCTCCACCTCTTTTTCTTGTTCTTCTAGGAAAGTGGTTCTCAACCTACCTAATGCTGCACCCTTTAATACATTTCCTCATGTTGTGGTGACACCCAACCATAACATTATTTTCGTTGCTACTTCATGACTGTAATTTTGCTACTGTTATGAATCGTAATATAAATATCTGATATGCATGATGTATTTTCATTGTTACAAATTGAACATAATTAAAGGTTAGTGATTAATCACAAACGCCGGGTACTCGTATGTGGGCGTATCTGCATGTGGGTGTATCTGCATGTGGGCGGACCCGCCTGGAGACGGATAGAGGAACAGTGTCTCGGTTCCTAAGACCATCGAAAGTATGTTTTTCCGATGGTCTTAGGCGACCCCTGTGAAAAGGTCGTTCGATCACCAAAAGGGTCGCGACCCACAGGTTGAGAGCCACTGCTCTAGGACGTCTTCCTCTTCTTCTTCTTTTACTTCTTCTTCAGGTTAATCTGTATTATAGCTAGTGATGAGGTAGCAGATGAATGTCTCTGTATTATATCTAGTGATGAGGTAGCAGATGAATGTCTCTGTATTATAGCTAGTGATGAGGTAGCTGATGAATGTCTCTGTATCATAGCTAGTGATGAGGTAGCAGATGAATGTCTCTGTATTATAGCTAGTGATGAGGTAGCAGGTGAATGTCTCTGTATTATAGCTAGTGATGAGGTAGCTGATGAATGTCTCTGTATCATAGCTAGTGATGAGGTAGCTGATGAATGTCTCTGTATTATAGCTAGTGATGAGGTAGCAGGTGAATGTCTCTGTATTATAGCTAGTGATGAGGTAGCAGATGAATGTCTCTGTATTATAGCTAGTGATGAGGTAGCAGATGAATGTCTCTGTATTATAGCTAGTGATGAGGTAGCAGATGCATGTCTCTGTATTATAGCTAGTGATGAGGTAGCTGATGAATGTCTCTGTATCATAGCTAGTGATGAGGTAGCAGGTGAATGTCTCTGTATTATAGCTAGTGATGAGGTAGCAGATGAATGTCTCTGTATTATAGCTAGTGATGAGGTAGCAGATGCATGTCTCTGTATTATAGCTAGTGATGAGGTAGCTGATGAATGTCTCTGTATCATAGCTAGTGATGAGGTAGCAGATGAATGTCTCTGTATCATAGCTAGTGATGAGGTAGCAGGTGAATGTCTCTGTATCATGTCTTCAATTTCTTACTTTTCTTTCTTCTGTCTTCTGCTTTCATTTCTTGAGTATATTTCTACTCCTTTTCTTTATCTTCGTCTTATTAATCTTCTCCTTTTTCGTATACCTCTTCTTCTCCTTCTTCTTCTTCTTCCATCGAGGAGAGTCTGGCCGAATGTATTAGATCGCAGCTCCCATGCTGGCGACCCATGTTCAATTCACGGTAAGGCCACGTTTTAAAAAAAATGTTGTTGGTATAATTGAGAAATCCTAACCTGAACAGCTTCGCGGCGACTGCACTAGCTATGCTGTCATTAAATTCGTCATTCTCTCGTCCCACCTGCCCTCCATCATCATCATCAGGTGCCGTGCCGGCTGGCGTAGGCGATCATTGATCTGTACAAATCTCTGTCTTTGGTTTTGCTATCAACTCAGATGTTGACGCTCTACCGTGCTATGAAGTCAGGCTATCCAACATTTTCTCTCTGTCTTCCCCTGTCTCGTCTATCCTCTATTTTACCAGTTGTCACAATGTGTTCAAAACCTCCCTTCCTCATCACATGCCCGAAAAATGAAGACTACCTCTTTCTTATATTGATGATAAGCTTTCTATTTGTCTTACACCGCTCTAAAAAAGTGGCAGTAACATCAGTTTTTATTTTCTTCCATCTTCTTCGACGAGTGAGCTTTTGAAGAAAGTTCAAAACAATGTATAAGACCAGTGGCGGCTCGTCATTAAGGGCCAGTGAGACCCGGCCCCACCAAAAATAATGTATAACGTGTATTTATTATTTTATAAATTAAAATATAGCAACCAAAACCATGATTTATCCGGAAAAAATGTCTGGCCTGACCAACAAAAATGATCACAAGCCGCCACTGTATAAGACTATGCGTGAGATAGAGAGAGAGGGAGAGGCACAAGATCGAACTGAGTGGAAATTGTTTGTCTCTGTCGTATGTATCCTTGGGCGTGATATAACTAAAGGGGATGATGATGATATAGACCAAGATATAAGGAAGTTTGGAACAAACAAAAATGCTGCAAAATGTAAATGTAAAATTGTCTATTTATTGTTTACAAACGTCAGACCAGCTTTCCTCACAGCGATATATAAACCATTTATAAATACGTACACATAATAACTGCCAGCACATGCACGCACACACAGACACATACCCCAGATCCCAACAAACAGTGGCGGCTCGTCATTAAGGGCCAGTGGGGCCGAGCCCCACCAAAAATAATGTGTAACGTGTATTTATTATTTAATAAATTAAAATATATCCTAACCCAAAATCATGGTTTTTCTGAAAATGTGTGTCTGGTCCCACCAACAAAAAGGATCACGCGCCGCCACTGCCAACAGGCATACACACATCCATATTTGCCACCCTAACAGTCCTTCAGAAATTTTCTCTCAAAGGCCAGATGTTCCGTTTCTACAAACGTCATGCTTAAATCATCAGTTACATCAGAAATCCATCTTCTCTGTGGTCTTCCTCTTGTTCTGTTTGTCTGAATGTCATCTTCCATAATAATCGTTCCCAACCTTTTGTATCTTTTTATATGTCCAAAATACTTCCATTTTTTTCATTATTTTTGAAGCATCATGTCTTTAAAATTGAGTTCTTTCTGGATAGATCTATTTGTTCTCTTCTCTGTTCATGATATACGAAGGTCACTTCTGTAACACTTATATTCAAACGCAAATATATGTTTTTTCCACTGCTTTATTAAATGTCCATGTTTTACAGCCAAACTTTGCCACTAGGATTATGTATGTTCTTTGTAATCTGACCTTTATTTTCTTATCAGTTCCATTCCATACTGTTTTTATTTGTTTAATATTTTGCACGGCCTTGTTTACACACACTACATTTGCCACATATACCATATTTTTTACACAACACAGTTGACTTTCAACTCTGCACACAGCATTTCTACGATAAATACTACACATTTAAACTACACACATACTACACACTTACGCTACACACTTATTACACATTTTCGCAACATATTACACATTTACTCAACACTCTATACGTCTATGTTACACAGTAACCTCTTGCACTACACACTACAAGTTTAGTCTACACATGTATACTACACACTAAACCACATATATTTAGTTGTCAAATAATGTACACATGAAATAGTACTTGTTGGTTATTGATTACTAAACTGATAGTCATTGCACTCTTGGCAGACCCATAGGTGCTCAGTCTCCCCAACAGATATAAAAGATTATGTATATTGATGGTTCCTGTGGCTCGCTGGTTAAACACACTCGTCACTCTGCCCCTCCGGCATCCTGTTCTACTTGAACAACGGGTAACTCCAAACTTCTTCAATCGTTGGTACGATTCAACATATATTTTAGTGTCCTCATCAAACAGACAGTCGCGAAGAGACCGAAGAATATCCCCTTATCCATCTTCAACTCCCAACAATCGATGCTGTTGATGCAAGCCTGTCCGCTCTCTCATTACAGCAAACACCCGCTAGGACAGTAGATCCACAGAAATCGCAGGAGGTTAGAAACTTCTTTAGACGACATCCACTCCTATCGAAACCTGCTCTTTTGGATTTTGTGAAGCATCGATTGAGAGTCAGATACCCCAACAGCCACAATTATAATGCGCACATAAAAAAAAAAACTTCTGAGGAATCGCATTTATTCTGGGAGCAATATATGGATGGGAATCAAGGGCCATAACACAAACATTATGGGTTTGAATCTTTGGAAGCAAAATGATACAGACAACGTTTTTTTAGAACGCCATGGACAATGAAAAGATTGATTGATAGGACCATCATCATTGCATTTTGGTGAATAGTCATGTGTGCTCTGATCTCTTTCTTACATAAGAAAATCTTAGCGGCAGTGCACGAGCTCCGTAGTAATGAGAGGGCCCACGATGTAACTAAAACGATGCTATGGACGTGTCCGGAGTGAAATGACGATATTCCAAATTGAAACTGCTTTAAGGATGGCGATAACATTCTGTAGGAGTGTTAATTTTAATTTTTTCTTTAATGAATTATGCCCAGGCAGCATCTTTCCAGCCTGCTCTTCTCGATTTTGAACTGCCAATGGCTCTTTTACGTGCTCAACTTGAACACATGACCTACACTTTATCGTTCGTCTCCGATAGGACTAGGAACTCGATCTCACCTACACTGAGATCAGGGATCTCTGGAAAATATCCTGATGGCTCCACGATGGAGCGAACTTGTTACCGTTGGCACGAGAGGTGAGTACCTAACCTCTACACCACAGGGATCTCATAAAAAGCGAGTTAACTAACAATTACGCTACTGCAGCTTTCGCCAGTCGGCACGGCACATGATAATGAATACTGATATTATACTGATTGATGATATTGTCTCAATCAACTCAAATGTCAAGGCTGTCCTTCTGTATGGAGCAGAGACGTGGAGAACAACTAAGGGGAACAACAGAACGTTGCAGACATTCATCAATAGATGTCTGCGCAGGATATTCCATCTGCGATGATATGACATGACTTAAAACAGGGAACTATGGGATAGAACAGGACAACGGCGGGTTGAACAAGAGATAATGAGCAGAAGGTGGTGATGGATAGGACACACACTGAGGAAACCCCCTAACAGCATCACAAGAGAGACTCTCCGATGGAACCCCCAGGGAAATAGAGGTAAGAGAAGACCCGGGAACACATAGAGATGGGAGTTGAAGTGCAAGGTGGTGATGGATAGGACACACACTGAGGAAACCCCCTAACAGCATCACAAGAGAGACTCTCCGATGGAACCCCCAGGGAAATAGAGGTAGGAGAAGACACAGGAACAGATAGAGACCCGAGTTGAAGTGCAAGGTGGTGGGGACAGGGTGGAGAGATCTGGAAGGGATGACCCTGGATAGGCGGGAATGCTATGGTTGCGGACCTATGCTTTCCTAGGAGCGCAGGGTGAAGAAAAAGATATACAATCACACTGTAAGTCACAATCGGTCCGTCTAACAATCATGAAATCAAGCAATACAAACATCTACTTATTTTCTGTAGTCATTTCATGAAGATACCTTCACAAGATACTGAATTTTTGATATTTTTCTTGAATAGTCTGTTGAAGAACGAAACAGGAGAAGGCGTCCTGCTTCTGCATTTTACAGGTGGTACAGGTAGTAATGAGGATGTTGGTGGAAGCAGCTGGTGCCGTATCATTGTTAGTGTACCAACTACCACTTCATCCACCTTGTGATTCAGCGCCGCAGATGTCTCGATGTATTTGCAGTCGTAAGTCTCAGCTACGTCTTTGGCTTCTGAGGAAAGTATAGATATTAGCATCATCAGTGGCGGCTCGTGATCATTTTTGTTAGTGGGGCCAGATACAAATTTTCGAAAAATCATGCTTTTGGGTTCGGTAATATTTTATTTTATAAAAAAATAAATACACGTTACATATTATGTTTGGTGGGCTCGGCCCTCTGGTCCCAAATGACGAGCCGCCACTGAGTATCATCAACTCTTTGTATCTATCTATCAGTGTATCAATAAAGACATTGAGAACGTGACATGTTTTGAATATCTTGGCTTTATAATTTCCAATAATGGAGATTGTACGAAATAAGTTAGAAGAAGACTAGCCATGGTTTTCCAGAGAGTGGTCAGTATGAAGAAACTATGGCAAGACACAAACAAAGATTGTACGGAAGAAGTTAGAATAAAATACTAGCCATGGTTTTCCAGAGAGTGGTCAGTATGAAGAAACTATGGCAAGACACAAACAAAGAAACAAAGTAAGACTTCTTCTTTGCGTTCGTTCTTTACGACCAATTTTAATCACTCTTTGTGATATGTTTAATCTTTGCCAAGAACGTGTATACGTTGCACATTGGTTTGGTAGGCCCCTACACGCATAGACTTCTCACGTTTAGGACACGTTCATCCGATTTCAGCCAAACCTCTTCAGTCGCCTCTTAAGACATACGTGACAGGTAACAGTGGTTCTATTCTCTACACCCCAAATATGAGCCCCGGTAACTACTTGGGCATGTAAGACTTCTGAGAACATACATATTCCCTGTATGGCAACATATGGATGCGAATCGTGGACCATAACACAAACATTAAAGAACAAAATTGAAGCTTTTGAAACAAGGTGCTATAGAAAAGTTCTTAGAACATCCTGGACAGAGAAGAGAAGAAACAGAGACATATTACAAGACATGCATATCAAGGAGCATTGGCTCATAAATAACATCATGTAACGGGAAATGAAATATTTTGGCAACATTAAACGCCACAGCGGTCTGGAGAGAAAGGTAATGTAAGGCATGGTTGCTTTAAAAAGAGACATGGGACGACCAAGACGAAGGTGGCAGAAGGACATCAAAGAAACCTTGAACATGACGCAGAAGACGCCGGAGAACTTTCGAGAGGCGGAGAGCTTTTCAGGCGGGCTGTGGTCAAAGTGACGTTCCGCAAGGGATATTTTACTACTTGAATCTATATATCTATTCTCTAATCCTGTTCTTGCTTTCTTTTATCTATTCTCTAATCCTGTTCTTGCTTTCTTTTATCTATTCTCTAATCCTGTTCTTGCTTTCTTTATCTATTCTCTAATCCTGTTCTTGCTTTCTTTTATCTATTCTCTAATCATGTTCTTGCTTTCTTTTATCTATTCTCTAATCATGTTCTTGCTTTCTTTTATCTATTCTCTAATCCTGTTCTTGCTTTCTTTATCTATTCTCTAATCCTGTTCTTGCTTTCTTATCTATTCTCTAATCATGTTCTTGCTTTCTTTTATCTATTCTCTAATCATATTCTTGCTTTCTTTTATCTATTCTCTAATCATGTTCTTGCTTTCTTTAATCTTATCTCTAATCATGTTCTTGCTTTCTTTAATCTTATCTCTAATCATGTTCTTGCTTTCTTTAATCTTATCTCTAATCATGTTCTTGCTTTCTTTAATCTTATCTCTAATCATGTTCTTGCTTTCTTTATCTATTCTCTAATCCTGTTCTTGCTTTCTTTAATCTTATCTCTAATCCTGTTCTTGCTTTCTTTAATCTTATCTCTAATCCTGTTCTTGCTTTCTTTAATCTTATCTCTAATCCTGTTCTTGCTTTCTTTAATCTTATCTCTAATCCTGTTCTTGCTTTCTTTAATCTTATCTCTAATCCTGTTCTTGCTTTCTTTAATCTTATCTCTAATCCTGTTCTTGCTTTCTTTAATCTTATCTCTAATCCTGTTCTTGCTTTCTTTAATCTTATCTCTAATCATGTTCTTGCTTTCTTTAATCTTATCTCTAATCATATTCTTGCTTTCTTTAATCTTATCTCTAATCATGTTCTTGCTTTCTTTAATCTTATCTCTAATCATGTTCTTGCTTTCTTTATCTATTCTCTAATCCTGTTCTTGCTTTCTTTAATCTTATCTCTAATCCTGTTCTTGCTTTCTTTAATCTTATCTCTAATCCTGTTCTTGCTTTTTAATCTTATCTCTAATCCTGTTCTTGCTTTCTTTAATCTTATCTCTAATCCTGTTCTTGCTTTCTTTAATCTTATCTCTAATCCTGTTCTTGCTTTCTTTAATCTTATCTCTAATCCTGTTCTTGCTTTCTTTAATCTTATCTCTAATCCTGTTCTTGCTTTTTAATCTTATCTCTAATCATGTTCTTGCTTTCTTTAATCTTATCTCTAATCATGTTCTTGCTTTCTTTAATCTTATCTCTAATCATGTTCTTGCTTTCTTTAATCTTATCTCTAATCATGTTCTTGCTTTCTTTATCTATTCTCTAATCCTGTTCTTGCTTTTTAATCTTATCTCTAATCCTGTTCTTGCTTTCTTTAATCTTATCTCTAATCCTGTTCTTGCTTTTTTTATCTATTCTCTAATCCTGTTTTGCCTCCCAGCATCAGGATAAGAAGAGATTTCTGGAACGAACACTTGTGTGCGATTATTAAATAGTCTCTTTCATCGCCTCTGTTATCTCTGAGGTCCATCTTTTGCGAGGCCGGTCGTTTGCTTTGTACCCATTGTATCGAAGTAACATTGCTTTTTGAGGTGCACTGTCTGTTGGTAAACTGCTTATGTGGCTGAACTATTTAATTTGTTGTTTCTTGATGAAGTTCAGTACTGATGTCGTACTCACTTTTTTCCCGATGCCTTCATTTCTAAACTGATCTCTTCTTGTTACACCCAGCATTCTGCATAGACACTTCATATTTTTCATGACTAGTTTTTTTCTATCATTTAATGTCAGTGTCCATGTTTGGCACTGATAGCGTTATGTTCTTCATCTTCTATTTCTTCTTTGTATTCTCTACCTTATTCTCTCTCATCTTATTGATCATTATCTTATTCCTCATCTTGTTGTCATCCTTCAGCTCATTTCTCATGTTGGATTGTGCAACTTATGATCATAAGTAAATCAATAATCCTCCTTACCCAGAAGCCACCACTGTAACGTCAGTTCGTCGCGTCTGCAACTTACAACTGTTATAAGCAGCGCCATTATAAAACAAATCTCCCTTAATAATCACGTTATCGAAATACACAACTCATAACTTCGGTCGATACATATATGCAACAGCTAAGCCCCTTTAGGGATCAGAAGGGTTTTAATTATCCCTTTTATTGGCTGTGTTGAACCCAAATTGTAGCATTGTTCAAAGTCGTTACATCGAAGCTTATCTGGTATATATCCTTATTGATGTTGCTGTCAATTATCTGGTAACAAGGAAGTGTGTTGTAAGCATTTTCTTCAGGGGCATCACTAAAAATAGTTTCCTTTCAAAATTGAGCAATCACAATGTTCTTAATTAATTCATATGTTTGCATGTTTGTATATTTTGGATTCATACACATTTTCTTTTGTATTTTATGTTCTTTTCTCTCTCTCTCTCTCTCTCTCTCGCTCTTATCTTCTCTAGCCTGTGATAACCCTGGTGTTTAGAGCAGGAACAAATACACAGCATTCTTCTCTATTCTTGTCCGTCCTCTGTATTGTGTTTCAGCTATGATTCATTTTTTCCAGTTCTTGTTCTACTGTTTGTCCTTCATGTCATTTTGAGTCTTACGCGTTTTCGTTTACCCTCTAGTGTCTATCACAGTGCAGTTTTCATGATAGAGTTAACCTACAAGCGTATCACATGTCCGATCCATCCTGAGTGTCTCTTTTTGATGATGTGTTCCTATTTTCTTGCTGACATCGTGCAAGCAGTTCTTGGTTAGAGATAGTATTTGATCAGAACACGTGTAAGATCTTTCGCAGACAAGCTGTATGAAAGGTGGAAAGTTTGGACATATTTTGGTATGTCATTTTCCAACATTCTGATCCATGTAGTAAATGTTATGCTCTTGTGTCAGTATGTCTACTGATATACAGGGTGTTCAAGATAAATGCAGCCCGTGAATGGAGCTAATCTGGCATAAATGTATGTAAATGGAAGGTTCAGTTATGACGTAGTATAGGTCAAGGTTGTGTGACGGTGTGTAATTGTAGTGCGGGAAGGGGCGATGAACAAATGTGACGTAGGACGAGCTAGTCAGAACCGGTTTAAATAGTAAATAAACACAACTCAATTTGTATCTGGCAACTTTCGAATTGTCAATGGGGCTGCAATTATCTTGAACACCCTGTATAAATCAACTTAAATCTCTCTCATCACATACAAGTTGATCTATATTGCTTCAAACCTCATGCACATGCATGAAGACGGCGAGGAGAAAGCTGACAGGGTTGCACCGAAAGCATCGATTGTTTGTGAGTTTATCATAGATAAAGGGGATGTTCTTCGGTCTTTTGTCGACCTACTGTTGGATGAGGACACTACAATTGAGTAGGCTCATCAATCAAATTCGAACTGGTACGGTCAGTCGTTGGACGCTGTTGGAGATATTGCGAAGGAGATCGGAGCATCTATGGACATGTCCGGAGTGCAATGAAGATATTCCAAACTGAAACTGAAACTGAAACTACAATTGACGTTGAATGAATAAAGCGATTTAAGGAGTTTGAAATTACACGCTGTACAAATATAGCTGGATGCTTGAGTGTCATAGAGACGAGTGTGTTTGATCAGTGAGACAGAAGAATCATCAGCAGGCATACCCTTCAACATCTGTTTGGGGAGGGGGATGGGGGAGGTGAGCACGTATGGTTCTCCTCGAATTGCTGTGACGTCAGTAACCATTATCTAGTGACCGAACCACATGCATAACATTATCTTCAATGTGACGTCAGTAACCATTAACTAGTGACCGAACCACATAACATTACCTTCGATTTCCACCTGGCGTTTCCGAACGAGATCAGACTTGTTCCCCACCAGGATAATAGCACGGTCAATTCCCATATTCACCCTCAGCTGGCGTGCTAAATCTTTTGACACCAGGAAAGAATTTCGATCAACTATCGAGAATACCACAATGTAAGCGTCCACGTTAACATCGTCTACTTGGTAGGCCTGCAAGGTAGAGGTTAGAAAGTTGAAAGGTTAGAAAGTTGAAAGGTTATGTTGAAGTGTCTGTTTTTTAAGTGGACGCTTTATATAATATGTCTCTATTTATTAACACGTTAACACATCAACTACCAAAGTCAGCAGTCTGCGCCAGATTGTTTGAGTAACTTGACTATGTGACGCGGACTGCGACATAGGGAGTCTCTGTTGCTAAGTGGTTAGTGCCTTAAGTTCCGAAGATCATGATTTCGTATACGGACCTCACCGTTCTGACTACGAATGCATTTTTTTCCAGATATCCTTGAGAATGTTGCCGGAGGTTTGGAGTTCGTGCTTTGTGCTTCGTACTCTTTCTAGATGGCGTGCCATTTATACGGAGAGGGACTGATCCATATGGGTTAAAACCTGGTACAATGAAATAAATCCTTCGGTTTTAGATTCGTTAGGCTGTCCCTCATTTATTTCCTGATAAAATTAGCTCTAAACTTAAATTAACGCCCTCTGATCGTTCCGAGTACTTAACTATCTATTTTCCTTTATGTTAGTTTCTCTCTCGCGATCACCTCCCAGACCCATATACCAGACCTCCCCATAAATTATATTCATGTGGAAATCTGATTCATGCAGCCTTAGCATTGGTGTGTTTTACGTCACATCTTCAGCACCATTTGGATCTCTGCTGCTAATCCTTCGGCGATGTGTCCGGTTTCAGTCAGCGTTTACTCGGTTCGCTCTCTGTTCTGTAGCCATCTAGTGTTTTTTACGATGCGGGGTAGCTATCCCCACGTCTAACATCCTTAGCCCCCTCTTTTGTCATGCGTGGCAGGTAACAGTGGTTCTATTCTTTACACCCCAATTTGGGCCCCGGTAACCACTCGGTCGATATTAGTTTCTGATAAAAGTCGATGTATGTATCTACAAAATAATATATCTTCTTCTTCTTCTTCTTCTTCGATCGCTCCATATCGACCACTTGTTAAACCACTCTTTGTGATCTGTATGATCCAAGCCTAAGAGCAATTGTACGTTGTGGCAGCTATACGCCTACAAGTAGGCCAGCACATCCGATTTCTGCGACTCTCTTTATTTACTAGGATATCTTCCCTAAGCCATCTCTTACGACATGCCTTGTAGGTCACAGTGTTACTATTCTTTGCTCCCTTGTGAGCCCCACGGCAACACACGGATGAAACTAACATATTATTTATCAAATTATTTTTTTCAACCAAAAAAAAAACAACCCAAAAAGGCATAATTAATTTGTATAAAAATCTGCAGAGGGAATAAATGAAAATGAAAATTGTGGCATATGCTTTACATGGCATCGCCATTAGCAACAGTAAACGAGTCGCTGATTTTCTAAGCACCACTTATACGTTCAGTAGTTTGACATTGCTTTCTGAACGGTGTGGTCTAGTTTTACCGCTCGTAAATATCCACGGGAGAAAAAGTTGCTTCAAATTTGATCGCCAAGGAGTTTAAACCAGGTACGCTTGGATTGTGAACAAGCTCATTACCGCTTAAGCTAAAGTCGCCCACGCAGATTGTGATCAAGTTCATCACCGCTTAAGCTAAAGTCGCCCACGCAGATTGTGATCAAGTTCATCACCGCTTAAGCTACAGTCACCCACGCAGATTGTGATCAAGTTCATCACCGCTTAAGCTACAGTCGCCCACGCAGATTGTGATCAAGCTCATCACCGCTTAAGCTACAGTCGCCCACGCAGATTGTGATCAAGCTCATCACCGCTTAAGCTACAGTCACCCACGCAGATTGTGATCAAGCTCATCACCGCTTAAGCTACAGTCACCCACGCAGATTGTGATCAAGTTCATCACCGCTTAAGCTACAGTCACCCACGCAGATTGTGATCAAGTTCATCACCGCTTAAGCTACAGTCGCCCACGCAGATTGTGATCAAGCTCATCACCGCTTAAGCTACAGTCGCCCACGCAGATTGTGATCAAGCTCATCACCGCTTAAGCTACAGTCACCCACGCAGATTGTGATCAAGTTCATCACCGCTTAAGCTACAGTCACCCACGCAGATTGTGATCAAGCTCATCACCGCTTAAGCTACAGTCACCCACGCAGATTGTTCCAGTACTAGGGAACGAGAGGATGAACTGCCTTTCTAAATAATACACAATTCATGAAATGGTTCACTATGCTAATTCCCCGCCACCAGTTGTTTTCTGGTCCCACCAGGTCTTTTAAACTCCATACATATAAAAATGGTTGAAAAGACTTCATTGCACCGGGTCTTAACCCATCTGGCTCGATCCCTCTCAGCAGAAATGGTACGCCACCTGCTGAGAGTATTGCATAAGGCACGGACTCCGTAGTTCCGGCAACAATCCTAGGGTCTCTGAAAAAACTGCACTCGTGAACAGAACGGCTGCGGCCAGGATTCGAACCCACGACCTTCGACTCGCAAGGCAAACGGCTTAACCACTCAGCCACAGAGACTCCATACATATGCCTACTTGTTCATGGCTCGAGGATTATTATTTGGTGCACTACTGTTGCTTGCTGGAAACTGAAAGAAGTGCACAAGATAGTACAGATTGATTGATTGATTGATTGATTGATTGGTTGATTGATTGGTTGATTGATTGATTGATTGATTGATTGATAAAACCATCACCAATGCACTTCGTTTAACAACCATGTGTGTTCCTATCTCGTTCTTACACTAAAAGATCTCAGTGGTATTGCAAGAACTCCGTAGCAACGGCGATGGCCGTCGATGCAATTTAGAAGATAATAAAAATATTTGGTAAGAATTTAAAAAAAAATCCTTTCAATTAAGTTTTTCCCGGACAGCAACTTTCCAGCCTGCTCTTCTCGATTTTTAACTACTAAGTTTTTTTTTACATGCTAAACTTGAAAACAGGATCTAGTTTTATCGTCAGTCTCCGATAGGACTAGGAATTCCATCTCGCCTACACTAAGATCAAGGATCTCTGAAGAAATTTCCTGACGGCTTCACGAGGGAGCAAACCTATTACGATTGGAACGAGAGGCAAGTACTTAACCTATATGATACAGAGACTCAAAACTTAGAGGATGAAATTCATCAACTTACATCTGCGCCATCAGTGAATTCCATAATAGACTCTTCACCATCGAGAAGTACTGGGACATGAAAGAGCAGACATCCTTGCAAAGGCAGGAGCAAATAGTCAACAGCATGACAGACCAATAACTCTACAGACTGCTAAACAAATAATAAGCAGTAACAAAAAGGAGGAGTGGATGAATGAGTGGGCAATGGGCAAAACAGGCCGAACCCTCTTTAAACACACGACCACTCCAAATCCCAAAGATGCCATAAATCACCTCACATGACAAAAACAAGTCATTATTTTCCGCCTTACGACACAACATGTGCCCCTGAATGCTCACCTACATCGTATCCAACCAAAGATTGCTCCACAATGTCAACTGTGTGACTGTTCAGAAAAAACTGTCACACACCATCTCTTCCAGTGCCCTGTACTCAGTGACTTACGCCACAAGTTCCTACCTCCAGACCCAGATGTTGAAACCACTCTCTATGCTAACACACCACAACTCAGACAGACCTGTAAATTCACTGCCATGGCTGGCTCAAGTCGAAGGCCAAATGCACATATGACTGCTGGATCGGAAAAGTAAAAGTAAAGTAAACTATATGACACGGAGACCCAAAAATTAGAGGATGAAATTCATCAACTTACATCTGCGCCATCAGTGAATTCCATAATAGACTCTTCACCATCAAGAAGTACTGGGACAACTGTGGTTTCTGTAAGATCTCCATCACCTGTATCAACAAAAGCAAAGATTGAGAGGAATTATCAGTGGCGGCTCGTCATTAAGGGCCAGTGGGGCCGGGCCCCACCAAAATAATGTGTAACGTATATTTATTATTTTATAAATTTAAATATAATTTAACCCAAAACCATGATTTTTCCCAACATTTTTGTCTCGCCCCCACCAACAAAATTTGGTACGAGCTGCCACTGGGAATAATAATGATAATAATAATAATTATTATTGTTCCAATTGCCACATGGCGTCCACGTCTCCGTAATCATTAGACAGACGTACCCCAACATATAAAAACGTTGGAAAGCACAGCTCTACGCAAATCTTTTCAACTCTGGTTACATTAAAAAAATATGTTCACAAACTTTTTAAACTTACTGGCAGTGGCGTTGTCATAAGTACCCATGTATTCCGAGCTGCTAAATTGTCTTATGAGTGAGGTCTTGCCCACTCCTTCATCTCCTTGGATAGCGACTCTGAAATAAAGAAGGTGATCTTCTGTGCAAAAAAGAAAAGAAATTAGAAAGAGACTTTTTCTTCCAACATTTTCAGATATCGATTTGTATACTTTGAAAGTAGTTAGTGGTCAACCGGAGCCCATGTACATCTCTGTATAACTTGTCTTGGACTGATATTGGGATTGACCATGTGTTTTCTCTCTGTTCACTGTATGTTGGATATTCTTGCATTATGTGTGTCTCTGTCACCTTGCTGGTGCCACATGTACATATGTCAGACGGGCCTATTTTGTACCTTTTTTTTTTTTTTCCAATTCAGAAGCACTTGAGCTGAAAGCTCTTCGGCTCGGTGTCATGGACATCGTAACCCTTCGGCTCGGTGCCACGAACACCGTAAATCTGGGGAACCTGTAGCTTTTCTGCCAGTCCGCGGAGTTGAACCTGCACTTACAGAGGACTAGTCACCCGTAGTCCAACGCGCTACGAACACGCTGGGCAGACGGGCATTTTGCACCTGTTAAACAGATGGTACCTCAGTCTATTGTGCCTTGTTCGTAGACGAAAAATGACAACCTATTCCTCTCTACTTAATTGGTGGTATGCATCGTCCTTTTCATGTCCTGGGTGATCTCTCGGCCATTTGTTCTTAATCCTGTAGTAAATTGTATTGAATATCAGCTCGGTACACTACTAACAAGAGGATTGATGTATTGTTTGATTGATTGATTGATTGATTGATTGATAGGACCATCATCATTGAACTTTGATGTGTTACCATAATTGCTCTGATCTCATTCTTGCACAGGAAGATCTCAGTGGTATTGCACGAACTCCGTAGCACCAGCGAGGGTCTCAATGTAATTTAGAAGTTGTTGCAGATATTGTGTAGAAATTTTATTTTTAAACTTTTCTAGTGAATTTTACCCGGGCAGTGGCATTCCAGCCTTATCTTCTCGATTTTGAACTGCTAAGGGTTATTTTACGTGCTCGTATTGAACACAGGACCTACGTTTTATCTTCCTTCTTCGATAGGACTAGGAACTCGATCTCACCTACACTAAGATGAGGGATCTCTTGAAAAATATCCAGATGGCTCAACAAGGATGCGAACCTGGTACATTTGGGACGAGAAGCAAACACCTAACCTTTACGCCACAGAGACCCAACAAAACGATAGAAAGAAATTAGTAATGACAAGTTTGGGCATTTCCCTGGTGTAGTGGTTAATACATTTGCCTTGCGTACTGACAGTTATGGTGTCGAATCAGGATCAGTTTACGTGTGTTGCTGCATCTACGGAGTTCGTGCTTTGTGTAACGCTTTCGGTAGATGACCTGCCATTTATACCGACAGGCACCGAACAATATAGAGCAACCTGTCGCAATGAAGTCAATCGTTTGCTCTTAGATCCCTTCTTTAAATACGGCCTTTTTCATTTTTACAGACGGTCAATTGGCAAGTGTTTTACTGTGACAACTTCTGAGTTAGCAATTTCTAATAGTTTACAATTATGTTTGTTTATTGTCCATGTTTCGTATATCAGAACTGTTTATCTATAGCAATGAAGTACTTTCTTTCTTACATCCAATGATAATTATTTGTATTAAATAGTTTATCTTTCATTTTTTCAAAAGTCCGTTCAACTTATTTCTCTTTTTCTTCTGTGATCAACTTCTGCTACGCGACTACTCCGGTATGTGTCATAAACAGGGTGGTGAGCTTGAGGTCTTCCCCAGTTCCCTCATAGTTTGTTCTGAAAGGTTGCTTCTGTTGGCCAGAATTTCATTCTCCGCTTCTCAGGGGCAGCGGTCTTGCAAGACTGCTTTTATGCAGCACAGGTGCATGCAGCTGAGTCCCTGACACCCATTCTATTGAGGTGTGCTCTGAGATTGCAGTGTCCCGTTCTAAGTCTGAAGACTGTGGTCTAATCTTGTCTGTTCATTGTATTTATTCTGTCATGCTCAGGATTGTTTCAACAGTTTGCTTTTCTCACTATAATTTTTCTGAACTGTTTCAGGAGAATCTTTGCTTCTGTAAAGCTTTGTGGTGAGTGGGGTTGTGTCGATCTCGATCACGCCCAGACTGATGTACCAGACCTCCCCATAGATTCTATTCATGTGGAAATCTGATTCATGCAGCCTTAGCATTGGTGTGTTTTACGTCACATCTTCAGCACAGTTGGGAGCTCTGGTGCTTATCCTTCGGCGATGTGTCCTGTTTCAGCCAGCGTTTACTCGGTTCGCTCTCCGTTCTGTAGTCATTTAGTGTTTTTTACGGTGTGGAGTAGCTAGCCCCACCCCCATCCTCCTTAGTCGCCTCTTACAACATGCGTGGCAGGTAACAGTGGTTATATTCTTTATACCCCAATTTGGGCCCCGGTAACCACTCGGACGGGAGTCGGATTCAACAGTTTTGCTCTGAGCACAGGATCATCTTTGTGATCTTCTCAAACAGTCAATAGAACTTCTTACCGGAAATAAGATACACCTGCTGGCCCCGTATGCTGTTGCGCAGGCACAGATGCGCAAGGCGACCCTGAACTGGAGGAACTATCAGTTGATGCAAGACTTGATGTTCGTTGTCTCTCTGCTCCAGCTGCAGCCCCGTGACTATCTGTGGACATTTAGTATAAATATATTTGAATATTGTGTACAGAAAATTGTACCCATTTTCAATCCATTTTGGGCGTCTTTGCGGCGTGAGGTGGAGATAAGGTTTTTGCTCTTCGTTCTATAGGAGCTGGTTTTGTTCCTTGCCCGGAGCGATCGAGATCTTTTCCATAGATCCGTGAAACAGAATCATAGAAGAAGATCCATAGAAGAAGATCCATAGAAGAAGAAGAAACAGAAGAAGAAGAAGAGATAGAAGAAGAAGAGGCAAAAAAGAAGAAGAGGTAGAAAATAAGAAGTAGAAGAAGAGGCAGAAGAAGAAGAGACATAAGAGGCAGAAGAAGAAGAAGAGGCAAAAAAGAAGAAGAGGTAGAAAATAAGAAGTAGAAGAAGAAGCAGAAGAAGAGGTAGAAGAATCCTCCTATTTATATTACTTTCTATCTACATTCTCTACTTGTCTCGTTTGAGATATAATACTTGCACCAGAGATTCCATATGTTGCCGTTCTGTCGCCTTATTTTTACTTATTGTTTCCCATCTCAGACCACAATCTTTCAGCCTTCTTTCTACTGTTATTCTATATTTTATCTTTTGAACGTCCAGGCTCTTCCCTCGCCACCTCCCTCGTCCTTTGTCCGATCAGAAAGTCATCCTTTTTAATGTCTAGTCGAAATCTGAACGAGACAGTTAACTTTCTCATTCAACCAAATAATACATTTTCAAATAACAGCCGAATATAAACTCACATATCTTTATCAACAGTGGCGGCTCGTGATCACTTTTGTTGGTGGGGCCAGACAAAATTTTTCGAAAAATCATGGTTTTGGGTTAGGTTATATTTTAATTTATAAAATAATAAATCACCTTACATAGTGTGTTTGGTGGGGCCCGGCCCCACTGACTCCTAATGACGAGCAGCCACTGATTATCATCAATATTAGTGATGGTTGTGGTTTAGACGATGGGTTCCCAAATTGGGCGATACCACCCCCCTGTAGGCGCTGAAGCCTTCCATGGGGGACGATAGTGTGTTCAGAAGTATTTGGGGGAGTTTTTTCTCGTGATTTTGCGATTGAATAATCATTATAAATTTGAATTCTGTATTTTAATTCATCTTATGCCCATCGTACACGATCCATTTTTTTCTCAATTTTCTATTTCATGTATTTAATCATTTGAAAATTGACCACGTATGACAGAAATATATATCAATTTTCTATGTCAAAGTGAAAATAGAGCATGATTCCCCAACTGTTACGGCTCACCGCCCACTTTGCCCGACATAAACTTTGTAACGCCCCCTCCCACCGCCCACTTTGCACAACATAAACTTTGTAACGCCCTCCCCATTATAACAGTTTGCCAACGCCCCCTCCCCACATATATACATGCTCTATTTTCACTTTGACATAGAAAATTGATACATATTTCTGTCATACATTGTCAATTTTCAAATGATTAAATACATGAAATAGAACATTGATGAAAAAATGGATCGTGTAAGA
The DNA here is from genome assembly GCA_020796225.1 of Arion vulgaris. Lineage (NCBI taxonomy): Eukaryota > Metazoa > Mollusca > Gastropoda > Stylommatophora > Arionidae > Arion > Arion vulgaris. The sequence continues at coordinate 5,989,538 of CM036755.1, forward strand.
CGGGCGTAAGATGAATTAAAATGCAGAATTCAAATTTTTAATGATTATTCAATCGGAAAATCACGAAAATTAACTCCCTCCCAAATGTTTCTGAACACACTAACGCCCCCTCCCGGAAGACTTCAGCGCCCACTGAGGGATGATACTGCCCCCTTTGGGAAACGTTGGTTTAGACGAACGCTTTCATATTGGGTTTACTTACCACCAGAGAGGCATGAAGATACACATGACTTTCTTCTCTCATCAAACTTAATTGTGCTGCCCGAGGACATTAGGCTGTTGATGCTTGTCTTTCTCATAATGTCCCCAGCGCTGACTACTCCCTTGGAGGTGATTGTAAAACTTCTAAAGAACAAAATAGACATGGACAATTTAATAACAAGATACGGGAGATGTTTTATCTCGCAATTTTGACGTTAATATTCTGTGATATAATAATTGGAGGCAGTGGCGGCTCGTGATCATTTTTGTTGGTGAGGCCGGACAAAATTTTTCGGAAAAATTATGGTTTTTGGGTTAGGTTATATGTTCATCATCATTGGCCTGTTTGTCTCAGGAGACAATAGGTATTGCGTCATGTAGTGTGTTCTGCGCTGAATCACAACGTTTCATGTGGATGTAATGCCCTATTCTGGAGTGGCTATCCTTGTCACAGTTGTTGCAGGTAAAACTGGAGATTGGAGCTGGTGCATAGGATGTTCCCTCCTTGCCCTCTGTGCACTCTTCTGCCTCCACATGTGATGTTGTTTTTCTTCTTTTCTTTTTGAGCCGCCCCTCACTGCCGCTCGCCATGCTTGCCTGTTTTTGGCCAGCCGCTCCCAGTGTTCTTTGTCTATGCCGCATGAACTTAGATCACGCTTGCAGGTGTCAATGAAGCGTAATAGTGGGCGCCCATGCTGTCTAACACCAGATGCGAGTTGACCATATAGAATGTTCTTTGGGATTCTATCATCGCTCATACGGCACATGTGTCCCAACCATCTGAGACGTCGCTGACTCAGTAAAGTGTGCATGCTTGGAATGCCAGCACTGTTCAGGACTTCTATATTGGAGATGTGATCTTGCCATCGGATGTTGTATATTCGCCTGAGACAGCGCATATGGAAGGTGTTGAGGCGATGTTCTTGTCTAGTATATGTGGTCCATGTCTCACTGCCATACAGAAGAGTGCTGAGAACACAAGCTTTATATACTTGTGTCTTGGTGTTTCTTGTCAGTGCCCTGTTTTCCCATATACGCTTTGCTAATTTAAACATAGCAGTGGAGGCCTTCCCAATGCGACTACTAATTTCATCATCGAGGAGAGGTTGCTGCTGATGACAGAGCCAAGGTATGTAAAGGTGTTGACTACTTCAAGCGTATGACTGCCAATGTTGATAGATGGGGCTCTGCTAATATCCTGGAACATTATATTTATTTTCTTCAGGCTGATGGTCAGACCGAATTCATTTGATGCTGCAGCAAATCTGTCCATGAGGTGTTGTAGCCCTTCTTCTGTGTGTGATGTTAATGCTGCATCATTGGCAAACAGAAGTTCCCTGATGGTGACTCTTTGGACTTTGCTTTGAGTCGCACCATGTTGAACAATTGTCCATCTGATCTTGTGTTGATATATATATTATATACAAGTTATATATTAGTGTTTACATATTAGTTATACATTATTGTTGGTGGGGCCTGGCCCCACTGGCCCTTAATGACGAGACGCCACTGATTGAAGGTGTCTCTGGGGTGTAGAGGTTAGTTGCTCGTCTCTCGTTTCTCTCTCTCTCTCTCTCACTCTTGCGATCACCGCCCAGGCCAATGTACCAGATCTCCCCATAAATTCTATTCATGTGGAAATCTGATTCTCTCTCTCTCTCTCTTGCGATCACCACCCAGACCAATGTACCAGATCTCCCCATAAATTCTATTCAAGTAGAAATCGATTCTTCTCTCTCTCTCTCTCTCTCTTTCTTGCGATCACCGCCCAGACCAATGTACCAGATCTCCCCATAAATTCTATTCAAGTAGAAATCTGATTCTCTCTCTCTCTCTCTCTCTCTCTCTTGCGATCACCACCCAGACCAATGTACCAGATCTCCCCATAAATTCTATTCATGTGGAAATCTGATTCTTCTCTCTCTCTCTCTCTCTCTCTCTCTCTTGTGATCACCGCCCAGACCAATGTACCAGATCTCCCCATAAATTCTATTCATGTGGAAATCTGATTCTCTCTCTCTCTCTCTCTCTCTCTCTCACGATCCCGGCCTAGACTGATGAACCAACTTTTATCATGAATTTTACCGTGCTGTTAAGGGACTCAGTTCCTCCGTACAGCTTCTCGCGAAGCTCTGTGTTGTGGGGTCAGGTTTCTTTTCTTATACCTGCTATCAATTGACAATCTTGCAGTATGTGTTCTGCCGTCATGTCCGCCTTTTCGCAGGGGCACAGGCTAGTTGTGCCAATTTAAAATTTGTTAAACATGTGGGTGTTGCAACGCCGGTGTTGCTGTACTGAGGATGGTCTTTTGATCATTTGTCTTTATAGAAATCTGATTCATGCAGCCTTAGCATTGGTGTGTTTTACGTCACGTCTTCAGCACCATTTGAAGCTCTGGTGGTTATCCTTCGGCGATGTGTCCGGTTTCAGATAGCGTTTACTCGGTTCGCTCTTCGTTCTGGAGCCATCTAGTGTTTTTTACGGCGTGTAGTTGCTAGCCCCACGTCTAACCTCCTTAGTCGTCTCTTACGACATGTGTGGCAGGTAACAGTGGTTCTATTCCTTACATCTCAATTTATTCTCCGGTAACTTCACAGGCGGCCTCTCGTTTCAAAGGTACTCGATTTAGTTCCCTCGTGCAGTCATCTGGATATTTTCCCAGAGATCCACGATCTCAGTGTACGTGATATCGAGTTTATAGTCCTATCGGAGACGGACAATAAAATTTAGTTCCCGTTTTCAAGTTAAACACGTAAAAGAACCCTTGGCTGTTCAAATTTGAGAATAGGAGCCTGGAAATACATCGCACATGTTCATAATTGCTCCAATCTCCTCCCAAGCATGTATTTCAGTGTGTTTAGACTAACAATTCCCGTTCTGTGTTGACTGATGTATCTACTGGGGTTTCTGTCATGGATTTCCCGTCTTGTCGCACCTATCGGTATGCATAACTTGCGCAACCAAGATAGAGAATATCTTTTATTTTCTCCGTTGAAATCATTAGAACGTATATTTTCTCTTAGAGCATTGAATAAGCAAGAGCTGCGTAGCTCCAGCAACAATCATATGATCTCATTAAAATACTGCATATGTCTGAATTTGAACCCAAAACTTGCAGAACAATAGACAAACGTCTTAACCCTTGCACTCCACAATTTTGTTTAACCCTTGTACCTCACACAATTTTGTTTAACCCTTGCACTCCACAATTTTGTTTAACCCTTGCACTCCACAATTTTGTTTAACCCTTGCACT